>JABFAI010000271.1:9776-25006 GCA_013266175.1 Fusarium gaditjirri
GGGTATCATGCCATTGAAGTTGTCCAGGTAGGGTGGCCAGTCGCAGCAAGAGATTGCTATTTTGGGCCCTTGATACACGAGACCATCATTCCTTGTGTCACTGGGATTTTTCTTGGCCCACGCCCTCGACCACTCTCCCTTGATATCTTTGGCGCAATCAGGTCTGACGAGAACAGCCGCCTCCAGTTGTGGACACGAAGCCATATCTTCAAAAAAATCTGCATAAGCTGAGACATTGCATAGGCATAAACGCCGAAGTTTTGGCCATTTGGTCATGACATGTGGTTGAAGAATGTCAGCCTTCGTGTCAACGTATAGTTCATCATTAACGCTGACAAGTTCTTCGATATTGACCAAAGTCTCGAATCCCTGTCTGAGTGGTTCCATGATGTCTTTGTTTTCTTCAGGATCCAAATCTCTTACGGGCATATCGACGATGATGGTCTTGAGGACTGGTGCAAGTGTGGTGAGAACGTCTTTGAGAATGTGAATCGTTCGAGGATCCTGCATTGGTGCGCCTTTCAAGTTGTACGTTGGATATTGAGAATAACCATCATCTACAGGGGACCTTGATCGAGGCGCGCGATGACTCCCAGTTTGTGATCTGTCGGTCCATTCATCGCTCTGATCGCTTGCCATGTCACTATGCGAGACTTCGTTGGTACGACTAGACCTCTCCTTTCTATGACGAGTAGATGGGTACATTGCATCATAAGTGGAAGCCGTACCAAACCTGTAATGTAATGGGTTGAGGTATAGTCGCGCTGAGCCATAGACATCGCATGGTGATTGCCCGGTGATAGGGCTCTTCTTGGAGATGTATCGTCTAAACCTGCGAAGCTTTGCCTTTGAGTCGATGTAGAGACAGTTTTGCCAGATGAGTTTGCTAGCAGTGGGATATATCGCTTTACACACCCTCGTAAAAGACACGAGTGTTTTTGTAATAGGATGCGGTGCGGGGAGGATTGGTTGTGCCGCATCATTTTGAGGGACCAGACTCTCGACAATCAACAAGATAATCTCGATTGGGAGCTTGGTGCCACCATAAGTAATTGCGTGTTCTGCTTCCATGTTGGATATTTGTCGAGATGACAAAACTGCAATGTTTTCAGTTGGTTGATGCGGTCTGCTGTTGCCTACCAGGAACGCGAGGAGGATATCCTACTAACCGACAAGCAGCTCGCTTAACTCGCCCCGATACGTGAATGTGCTTTAATAGACCGAGTCAGCTGGTGTCAATTATAAACATTAGAATTAGAACATATATTCTGCTTATGCGCTTGATAGCACCTTGATTAATTTGGGTACCTACTTTGCTCTTGTTCATGTATGCAGATCTCGACAGTTGAGCAAGGTAAACATCGCTTATCGTCTTAAGTATCTACATTGGAACATATCAGGCTGAGACATCATAAGCTTCTTCAGACAGATCAAAAGCTGTAGGGGCATCCTTTGTTATTCGCAATAAGGTACTGTGAATAATACACAATTAGCAGAAGTATTGATTTCTTCGTTGATTGATTTACAAAGATTTCAAACAAAGCCATCTCTTGTCTTATGTTTGTATGTTGCCTTACATGCGGGTGCTTGTCTGAACAAGCTGAGAACCTTCTAGAGCTCAATATGGGCTATATAATTCCCCCTTCTTCCCATTCATCATCAAGAGTCAAGCTGAATCTTAAATCTTAGAGTTAGGACCAAAGAAAGTTCAACCTTAGAAAAGACAACAGAATGGCAGACCATTCAACCTACACTGTTGGGTGGATCTGCGCCTTGACAACAGAGCTAGTTGCGGCGAAAAGCTTTTTTGACGAAGAATACGAAGTCACACTGGATGTGCAAGCACCTGGAGACAACAACAGTTATTCCTTCGGGGGAATGGGGAGGCATGATGTTGTCGTGGCATCCTTACCTAGAGCCGAGTACGGGATAGCTCCAGCTGCGTCTGTGGCCAGAGACATGTTGCGAACCTTTCCCAATATTCGCGTTGGGCTTATGGTCGGTATTGGTGGCGGTGCTCCAAGCCCTGAACATGACATTCGTCTTGGAGATGTCGTAGTCAGCGTCCCATCGGGAGTTCAAGGGGGAGTCCTACATCACAACCGTGGCAAGGAAATACAGCAACAAGAGTTCAAGTTGACTGGGTCATTTAATCAGCCACCTCAGTTTCTGCTGACCGCTGTTGGGGTACTAGAAGCGGATTACGAGTTTAATGAAGGCCATGAACTGAACCAAAGAATTGAAGAAGCACTCAACAATCGACCTCGACTCAAGAAACGGTATGCTCGTCCATTGGAAGCGACAGACAGACTCTACAAATCAAGCCATATTCACCGAGAATCCCCGACGTCTACAGAATGCAAAGACAACTGTGGCGAAGAATATCTCATCACCCGAGAGGCCCGCGGTGGTGGTGACGATGACCCAATGATCCATTACGGTCTCATTGCCAGCTNNACCATCCGGGATAAGCTGGCAAGGGAAGAGGGTGTATTGTGCTTTGAGATGGAGGCAGCTGGCTTGATGAACCACTTCCCGTGTCTGGTTATACGTGGGATCTGCGACTATGCCGACTCACACAAGAACAATGAATGGCAGGGGTTTGCGGCGATGACTGCTGCAGCATATGCGAAGGAGTTGCTCCAGAAGATTCGGCCAACCAAGATACAAGAGCAGAAGCCTCTTGCGAAAGTACTTAGCGAAAGTGAGTAAAGTTTTGAGATTGGAGAAAATGAAGTAGCTAAATAGCTTTATAGTCGGAACTAAACTGGAAAATATCACCATGAGTGTGAAAGACACGAATGATACCGTGAACACTATGCATGCAAACAATCGGCGCTTAGAGATAGAACGATGGCTCAAGCCACCAAGGTACTCGACAAATATCATCAAAGCCCGGAAGCGCCGTCATGTTGGTTCTGGTTTGTGGTTCATCCACAGTCCAGTTTTCGAGGAGTTCAAGGCTGGCTCACGGAAACATCTCTGGCTCCACGGATTGGCTGGTTGTGGCAAAACGGTGCTAAGCTCTCGAATATTCGATTACCTGAATGATACAAGTGGCATCCCCACATTAGCACACTACTTCGACTTCAACGATGTCGAGAAACAGTCTCTCGATGGACTGCTCCGGTCACTAGCATTCCAAATCTGCCAATGTGGAGGGGAAGCTGCTTTGGCGAAGCTCTACGAGTTATTCAAATCCCACGAAAATGGCTCAAGAAGCCCAGATGAGCTACAGCTGGAAACATACATTACGTCTATGCTGAGGAATTTTGATCGCGTGTTCATCTTGATCGACGCTTTAGATGAGTGTAAATCAAGAGATTCCTTTCTCTCATGGATTGGGCGGCTTGCAGTAGAAAATGTGCAATTTCTTCTGACGGCTAGGCCTGAAGATAACATTCAATCACAGGCTATTCGTTTCTTTGGCAAAGAGAATTGTTTAAGCTTAGACAAGACCGCGGTAAACTGTGACATAAAGTCCTATGTTCTTTCAGTCCTTGATACAAGCCCGAGATTCAAGGAGAAGGCTTTGAGTGAAGAGTTGCGCAAGGATATCTGTGCTAAGGTTGGAGAGGGGGCAGATGGAATGTATGTTTTGCGATAGAATTTAGTTGTAATCATAGTATAGGAGTGCTAACACTGTATCTAGGTTCCGCTGGGCAGCTTGTCAGATGGATACTCTCGAGGCTTGTCTGACCCCAAATGCTGTCCGTGAAGCTCTCATGTCCTTACCAAGCGACCTGCCAAAGACGTACGATCGTATGCTGGACAGCATACCCGCTAGTTACAAAAGTGACTCCATCCGCCTGTTGCAGTTTATAGTAAATTGCGAGGATCCTCTGGTTCCAGCTGAGGCTGTTGAGATTCTAGCGACACGCCCAGGCCATCACGGTCGAACTATGTTTGACCCTGAAAATAGGCTTTCCGAGCCCTCCCATATAGAAAGATATTGTCCAGGCTTGATACACATCGTGCCAGTCACAAGCAATGAGTTTGCTGGTAACGGTGAGATATTCCGTTGGGAAGAAGTGCATCTCACCCATTTCTCTGTCAAGGAGTATCTGATACAAAACACCCTCTTCTGCCAGTCGAAAAGTACCCTGACCATAGTTGAGACCTCGCTGGCCTACTTGAATGATGTAAAGGGGCCTTTTCACCGTATGGGGTACGACTATCCCTTAGCAGAGCGTGCAGCAGATATCTGGCCAAAATTTGCAAGAACACAGTCTGTCGAGAAAATCACAAAAATCACAGCAAACTTCTTGTTGGACCCGAGAAATGTTGCGAAGCATGAGCGGCTATTGGGTGAGACATTCTGGAACCGGAAAAGCCGTCCAAGACAAATACAAGGCGGTGGCGTTTCTCGCCGGAAACCAGGGTTGTATTATGCCTGCAGTAGTGGGCTGCGAGATACGGCCATATCTATGATAGAAGATTCACGATTTCATGTTCAGAATGAGGAAAAGCAACACTGTTTAGTGGTTGCAATTTCCCACCGAATTCCAGAGGTAGCCGAAGTACTCCTTGAGCATGGCGTCAGTCCCGATGCATCACATTCTCCCAAAGGGTCTGCTATCTATATTGCGTCAGACCAAGGCTTCGCCAAGCTTGTAAGAGTGTTGATAGAAGCAGGAGCTAATGTAAACAGAGTCGAAACGAGCTTCCATTACGGCAAAACTGCTCTGGCTATTGCATCTTTCGGAGGTTACCTGGAGATCGTAGAAGATCTGCTCAAGGCTGGAGCTCATGCTAGAATACACCATGCTGTAGAAGTCGCTTTGTGCAAAGGCCACACCTCTATAGTCGAGCTCCTGATGGAGCAGGCCTGCCAGATTAGGCCCATCACCTGCGAATTACTCGAAATGGCAGCCTCTCGCGGCACAATAAGCCTTGTTTGCCGGCTATTGGATACCAGGCCAAATCGACTTTACAAATCTAGGGCCCTCTTAAGAGCTTGTGAGGCTGGTCGCGTCGAAATTGTCCAGCTCCTCCTATCTCGAGGGGCGGATGCAGGCTATGATTCTATTAGGATAACAGGAGAGATTCGGGACGATATTCTGAAAAGGGATTGTGAATATCGACACCCACGCGAGGACAATTCTCTTGTTCTTGCATCAAAGTCCGGCAACGAACGTATTGTGCAGATTCTACTCGAAAGCGCATTTGATCTCAGTGAGGTGGTTGACTTTACGAAGGATTCTGACTTTAGAACTTCTGCTTACCTTATGAAAGCCTTTTTGAGAGCATTGGCAGGTTGCCACCAGAGAGTGATAATAACGCTTCTTGATGCCATGGGGAATCATGCTCATACCGAAGAGTATGCTACCCTCAGGGCAGCGTCTGAAAGTCAGAACCAACAGGTCCTTCAGGACATTTCAGTTTTGATAGAATTAAACCTCGGTAGGCAGAGACACACCATCTGTTTCCATGAGATCATGAAAAACCTGCACCAGATCTTGCTCGGAGATCATAAGCATATTCTTCAATCTTTGCTGGAAGAAGCCGAGAAAAAGGATTTGAAGGCGAGAGGAATGACTGCTATATGTATTCTCCTTTCACCTATCGAAGCCGCGGCTTCAATAGGGAGTGCAGCCATTGTTGCCCAATCTATTAAAGCAGGTATTGACATCAACCCCCACATAACCCTCTATCTTGCAGTAGCGGGAGGACATGAGCATGTAGTCCGAGTATTATTAGACCACAAGGTTGATGTGAATTTTGAAGTCAATAACGCCCTTTCTCGCTCAAAACATAATCTATTGTGCTGGTTTGTCACGGCGGGGAGCCGACTCCATCGAACATATGCTTCTAGATTATGGGGCAGATTACACCTATGTTGATCGCAATCACAACACTGCCATTCATGTAGCTGCTGAAAATGGCAGAGTCACAGTTGTGAAAAGGCTGCTGAGCCTAGGAGGTGTGGTTGACAAGAAGAATGATTCCGGTTGTACTCCTTTGCATGTCGCCTCTGAACATGTCATCCCTATCTTGTTGGCCGCTGGGGCCGATCCAAATACAAGAGATAATAAGAGTTGGACACCACTCCATTGTGCAGCGCGGCAGGGCATTCCCAATGGGATAGAAGCTTTATTACATTATGGGGCTAATGTGCATGCCCTGACTAACGACGGAAGAACTGCTCTTCATGTATCTGCTAAATTCGGAGTCAGGAAGGTAGAGAAGACTATTGAGCTTTTACTTGGAAGTGGGCTTGGTGTCAACGACAGAGACATATGGGGTTCGACTCCCCTACTCTGCGCTTGTCTCCGAGGTCATGTCGGTGCCGCAGCGCTATTACTCGAGAAGGGGGCTGATGTTAACGCGAAGAAAAATGGAGGGAAAACCCCCTTTCAACTGGCGACCAGTTCACCTATCTCCAGAAATGTTATTGAAGTTGTATTTCTGCTCGTAGATCACGGAGCCGATGTCAACTTCCAAGACGACCAAGGCTTCACTCCTTTACACCGTGCCGAAGATTCAGTAGACATGG
This sequence comes from Fusarium gaditjirri, assembly GCA_013266175.1. Lineage (NCBI taxonomy): Eukaryota > Fungi > Ascomycota > Sordariomycetes > Hypocreales > Nectriaceae > Fusarium > Fusarium gaditjirri. The sequence continues at coordinate 16,273 of JABFAI010000271.1, forward strand.
TTGAGCTACTACTAGACGTTGGAGTTGATGTCAATGCATTGACATTAGACGGCTGGTCACCCCTTGCACTTGCGATGGCAAGATATGAGAGGAGACGGCAAGACAAGCGAAGGGTCAGAGCTATAAGACAAATCATGAGGCTCATGGTAGGAAAAGGGGGAAAGAATATCAGGGACGGCCGAGAAGAGTAATACACTCTGGAAGGGGGACTCTGTCTGGGAGAAGAGTCAGACTCTGACAATAGCTGGGCCGACCCTTTGGGACTGAAATGTGTGCTTTTTATTTGGCTTTGGGAGTGGTTTTGAGATCGGCTAGGTCTGAAGGGGTATGGGCACTGCCTCGAGAATAAATTGATTGCAAATAGGCTTAACTCGTGGATTTTGCTTGTAAAGAAAAGCCAAGCTAGTGTTGCATTTCCCTCATAGGCAGCCCAGCCTTTGAAATGAAACTGTGGCCTACGAGTACCCACCAAATCGTGAACCGCTGAGGACTAGATGACAGGTAGATCATAGCATTTTCACTCTAATCATGCAATGAAACCATACTGCGGATAGTCGCCCGTTGTGCCGGTAAACTGCGATGCTTCTAACTACTCTGATACGCGTTGAACTACAGGGTACAGCCAGATCTTCTCCCATCTTCTGCACATTCCCGTAAGTCTGCATCCACAAAGTCAATTCGCCTCACAAGGCTGGGTTACACTACATGTCGCCTCAACGAACCAGTAGATCATTCCTTAAAGCGCGCAGATACATCGTCCAACGCACTGCAACACTGCATCGTGAAGGAATCGTCCTCTCGCAACAGTGCAGATCGTCGTTGTAACCAGCCACAATCGGATAAACACTACTAATTCGGAAATAAACTAGTCTGTGGCACAACTCAATTGACGACAAGGTTTCTTATCTCGCTGACCCATGCTGATGGCAAAAGAACCGGTGAGTCCAAGACTTATCCAAGCAGGCTTCTGTAAGCGTTTACAAAAGTCCGCCGAGAGAAAGAGGGGCGACGTTTAAATGGAGACATTTTGGCCCAGAAAGATCATCATGTCATTTTGCGGTGGCTGATAAACGCATCTCTATCTCATATCCCTGTCGGTACGACGAATAAGCGTAGAAAGATGCTTAATGCCCAGCACCAACTCTATCACAGCGCTAGCCATTACTCTATCTCTCGTGACCCGTTGGCCTATCTTCTGTGCTGGGCCAAGCGGTCGATGATCCCTGCGACCTGCCGTTATCAACATAGGTCGGATTGGCGAATACTCCAAAAGTTCCAGGCGACGTGGGATCTGAGCCGGCGCTAGTTCCTGGAACAGGCAGTTCCTGCGGGGAAGCAAAGACGACGCCAAGATTCGATCGCCAAAACATCCCTGGAACTGCCTGATTTGGATCCGCGGCCGCGAGAGGGTCATTGGTTCGTGGGACATTTCCGTCCTGTGCAGAAGTGCCGTGCAGCATGTTGTACTATCACAAAATGGTATGGATTTGTGACGAGTAGATTACAATACTACGCAGTAAACTTAATTTCGTACGATCATCACATAGACTATAAATACCAACTATTTCCACCCAGCAATCCACTTCTCACTCCTCATCCCTCTCCTCTCCTCTCAGTCCAATCCAGTCCAGCCCAAGATGAGATTCACCACCCTCTCCCTCCCCCTCTTCGCCCTGGCGGCCAGCGCCACCAAGAAGCCCCTCGTCAACGAGCTCAAGCTCCAGAAGGACATCAACATCAAGGACCTCATGGCCGGGGCCCAGAAGCTCCAGGACATTGCTACGGCCAACGGCAACACCCGCGTCTTTGGTGGAGCTGGTCACAACGCCACTGTCGACTACCTCTACAAGACTCTCAAGGCGACTGGCTACTACAATGTCAAGAAGCAGCCCTTCACTGAGCTGTACTCCGCCGGTACTGCCTCCCTCAAGGTTGACGGCGACGACATCACTGCTGCCATCATGACTTACACTCCTGCTGGTGAGGCTAGTGGTCCTCTTGTCGTTGCGGAGAACCTTGGCTGTGCGGCTGGTGATTTCCCTGCTGAGTCTGAGGGCAACGTTGTTCTCGTTCTTCGAGGAGAGTGCACCTTTGCCCAGAAGTCTTCCAACGGTAAGGCTGCTGGAGCTGCTGCTGTCATTGTCTACAACAATGTTCCTGGCGAGTTGGCTGGTACTCTCGGTGAGCCCTTTGGCGAGTTTGCTCCCATTGTTGGTATTAGCCAGGAGGATGGTCAGGCTATCCTTGCCAAGACCAAGGCTGGTGAGGTCACTGTCGACCTCAAGGTTGACGCTACCGTTGAGAACCGCGTTACCTTCAACGTCATTGCTGAGACCAAGGAGGGTGACCACGACAACGTTCTCGTCGTTGGAGGCCATTCTGACTCTGTTGCTGCCGGTCCTGGTATCAAGTAAGTTCAATACATGACTTTGAAATTATTCAAAGCTAACAGACTCCAGCGATGATGGCTCTGGCATCATTGGGATCCTCAAGGTTGCCCAGGCTCTCACCAAGTACCGTGTCAAGAACGCCGTCCGCTTCGGCTTCTGGAGTGCTGAGGAGTTTGGTCTTCTCGGTTCATATGCTTACATGAAGAGCATCAACGGTTCTGACGCTGAAGTCGCCAAGATCCGAGCCTACCTCAACTTCGATATGGTAAGAATCAAAACAGTTCTTTCAAGAAAATCAAATACTTACAAATACCAGATTGCCAGCCCCAACTATGTCTATGGTATCTACGACGGTGATGGAAGCGCCTTCAACCTCACCGGCCCCGCTGGCTCCGACGCCATCGAGAAGGACTTTGAGCGCTTCTTCAAGACCAAGCGCCTCGGCTACGTCCCCTCCGAGTTCAGCGGCCGCTCCGACTACGCCGCCTTTATCGAGAACGGCATTCCCTCCGGCGGTCTCTTCACCGGCGCTGAGCAGCTCAAGACCGAGGAGGAGGCCAAGAAGTTTGGCGGCGAGGCTGGTGTCGCTTACGACATCAACTACCACAAGATCGGCGACGACATCAACAACCTCAACAAGGAGGCTTTCCTCGTCAACACCCAGGCCATTGCCAACTCTGTCGCTCGCTATGCCAAGACCTGGAAGAGCCTGCCCAAGGTCACCCACAACACCCGACGATGGGATGCTGAGGTTGCCTCTGTTCTGAAGCGATCCAGCGGACACAGCCATGCTGGCGGTCCTTGTGGATCTGTTTCCGTTTAGGATGTATAACTTGTAAAAGTCTGTATTATGAGAGATGAGCGAGTTTATGTAGAGTAGATAAAATGAGAAGACGAATTATGAGCCGAAATTGATCCGGGAATGATTGATTGTGACATGACTGCGTCTCGATCTTCAAGGCGCTGATTTCTTTTATAAGTTAATAATGCCAGAATTCAAGGTTCTATCGAATAGGCACATCACGCGACACGCCAATACTGAAGCGGAGCTTGCTTACGTTGACATGATCAGGTTCTCACTCCTGCAACCACCAACTAATCAAATGGAGCAGAAATTCTTTTTCGTGGACGGCTTAAATGCCGATAAAACTTATGCGACGACATGTAATGAAGGGCAAAAATGCAGGCAAAACATTCCATCGACCATCGCGGACAAATCAAGCTGTTCAGTACCGGCCAATGGAAAGGATTCCTAGGCCGCTCGCGACACAGTTCTTCAGCTTTCCGTTTCCTGTGCCGGTCACAAAGGCTGCTGGTAAAGCGATAGATGACTGTGAGTTGATGCCTATTGAGAATGGTTCGTTGAGCTGATAATGCTACTATTTTAGTCTTCAATGTGACAGTCGGACTCGTCTATCCATTTCAGCTAGGCTTTTCCCTTGAGAAGGAAAAGATAAAATGGCTCGAGATTATGTTTCACGATAAAGGATGCAAGTTACGCGCCTCTACAACTGTTGCCCCTGCTGATAATCTGAAGCCTACGACTGTTCTCTGGCTCTCATCCAAGCGTCAAACGAGATATATCTCGGCATAGGCTACAACTGCACCAACTCACTGACCTGCATATCTCAGACCCTTGATCAGCTGAAGGTGAGATTGAACAGCAAAGAAGCTTTGTCGGACCATACCATGTCGATCGTCATGGCCCTTATCAATCAAGAGCAAGCTGCGGAACATTATACGGCAGCCGAGACGCATATGGCGGGTTTGAAAAAGATAGTTGACCTCCGTGGTGGGCTTGGCAATATTGAAGATGGCATCGTTGCACTTAAAATCTGCCGGTAAGTAAATATCAGTCAAAGCGTGGATAAGTGGGCTGATATTTGAAGGACTGATATTCTCTTCGCCATGCAACAAGGTGGACACCCATTGTTTCACCGAGATCAAATAAGCCACATAAAACATATCCTGGCATATAAAGGATTCAATCTGGAGCGCGGCTCAGATGGTTACTCCATCCGTAACAGCCGACTTGACTCAACCCTCCAAGAAGCATTTTCCGACACCATGGGATTGTGCAGACTCTTCAACAAGCACATGGATGAGAAGCTTCTCAATCTAGTCGAATTTCAAGAAGTTTTGGTATCCATCTGCTATCGGCTACTCGGATTCCGAACTATAAATGAGTCCAGATCCAAGCAGGATTTTCAGTCAGCCTACCATATCGGATTATCCCTGTTTATGATCTCGATCTACTTTCATAATAAGCACCATCGCATGGCTAGACCAGGACTCATAGAATCTCTTATTGAGGAAGCCATCGGGTCCTTGCTAAATAATCAGGAAGTTGAGTTTGAATTCTGGCTTCTCACCGTGGGAGGATTTTCAGTTCCAGTAAACGATGGCCGTGGGGGGATGGTTGAGAAACTCCGAGAGCAAGCTTCAATCCTTGGCATTGTGACTTGGGACCAAGCCAAGGATCGTCTATCAAGGTTTCCGTGGATGGATGCTATCCATGACGAGCCAAGTCGGAAGCTTTGGGATCAAGTCCGCTTGATGGACGTGTAATCACCCCATGGAGATAAAGCTCATTTGAAAGGAACCCCGTTAACTCCGTTCAAGGTTCATCTAACGCAAAAGCAATCAACCAATGAGACTTCTGGAATATGGCGAGAATCTTCTAACCAGATTTGGTAGCAAATCTCTGATTGGACCGGGTCAGATTATAGTGGCACAAGGATCTCCGTCTGCCGTCTTGAGAGTTTCCAAATCGGGTAGCAAGTCTTGTATTGGACAGCTCAAGGGGAAGGCTTCAATCTCTTGTGAGCGCCCAGAATTCCTATCGAGAGTTCATTGAGTATAAATAGAGAGGATGGCCGCACTCCGACAATAGCATCAGTCGTCTCTACGAACATCTACAGGACATTCATACTTTTTATTCTACAACATCCCAAGACACGTACGTTCTCATCTATCGTTATGGCCTCAACTACACACTCAGAGTTTGGAGCTCACACCGAAGCAATTGAGGTTGCCAAAGCCTTTCCTGACGGTATCCGTGGCAAAGCTGTCCTCATCACTGGAGTCAACCGGGCAGGTATTGGCTTTGCAACAGCGCAGGCTTTTGTAAGATCCCCCTCCTGGATCAAATCATCATCCTTACCATCTCAAGTCCACCCAGTCTCCGGCACATATCATTCTCGCTGGTCGCAGTCCTTCCAAGGCAAAGGGGAGCATCGATGAACTCAAGACCGAGTTCCCAGATGTGGACTACCGGTTCTTGGAGGTCGACCTCTCTAGTCAAGAATCTGTCCGGAGCGCCGCCAAAGATGTCCTCTCTTGGTCCGATATACCTGCTATTGATATGATCATCAACAGCGCCGGCGTCATGGCCATTCAAGAGCGAACTCTATCCAAGGATGGCATTGAGATGCATCTCGCAACCAACCACATTGGTCACTGGCTTCTCAGCTGCCTCCTGATGCCCAAGCTCATCAAGGCATCCGAGAGTAAACCAAAGGGTTCCGTTCGTATCGTCAATGTCACTTCTGGCTCACCTATGGTATCAAACATGCGCTGGAGCGACATGAATTTTGACAAAAAGAACAAAGACCTTCCTCAAGAGGAGCAGCCAAACTATGAGTTGTTTAAACTTTGGGGATATGAGAATAGTGAAGAAACTGCTTATGTTCCACTCGATGGGTACAACCGCAGCAAGGTCGCCAACGTCCTTTTCGGCATCGAGGCTAACAAGCGTCTTTTTGGAAAGCACGGTATTCTCACTCTTGCTGCTCACCCTGGTGTCATCATGACAACTGAATTGGGAAGAAACTTCCCCAAAGAGACGTTTGAAGCTGTTGAAAAGCTCGGGTCAATGGGCTTTTATACTCACAAGTCGGTGGATGCTGGAGCTTCCACTAGTCTTGTTGCTGCGTTGGATCCGAAGCTTGCCAACGGAATTGGAGAGACTCATGAAGGGAGTGAGAATTACGGAGCGTATCTTGCTGATTGCCAAATCAGTACTGCAGCGAAGCCGTTGGCTGTTTCGAGCAGTGAGGCTGAGAAACTCTGGGGTTTCTCTGAGGAAGCAATTGGTCAGAAGTTTTTGTGGTAGATGCCATATATAAGACTGCTATTTTTTTTTACAATTATAGGGGTTCAACTATTAATAGCTAAGCTTGATAGATCATTTAGTATTTTCTTAAGTCCTAGCTTACTAGATTTATATGTTATAATTATAATAAATGAAAAGAAATATATAAAAAAAAGTAAAGTAAATTAAAATAAAGGCTGTAAGTAAAAGAGTGTAGTTATATAAGGAGCTAAAACAAGAGGGCTAAAGTAAGACAACAAACTAGAGTTAAATAAAGAAGTTTGCCTTCATCCAAGTACCTATGCAGACAGCACAACCTTCAACATTCAGGATCCTTTAACAATTAAGCCAGAGTGTTAGCCATCTCCTGTAATGGATCTAGCACATGCCCGACAAAGTCAGTCTCCTTCAAACCACTGTTACCATCGAGCGAAAGGCACCAGCAGACAAGCCGCTCGTATCCCTCTCCAACCCTAGACTTGAGAGACTTGGCAACAACATCATGCAAGTGCTTCCCCCAACTAGATGGCTCGGATCCGTTCAAGCCGGTGGCCACTGTCGACAGCGGTTGCCACAAACCGAGTTCAAGAAGTACTACGCCGAGGCTGTATACATCGTGAACCTTCGTGTATCTTGGGCTTTGACGTCCCTGTTGTCTCTCGGGATGCTGGTAAATTGCAAACTCCCATATTGGTCGGGAGTCATCTACCTTTTTCACTGCGCCCTCCTTGGTCGTCCTTGACTCAGCCCCACGGATAAAATCGTAGCCCATAAGGTACGCGTTGCTAAGGCAGTATGATTCGTTCCACTTGCGGAAGGCGACTACGCTGGAGGAAGTGATGTTTTTGTGCAAATAATCAGCTGCGTGAAGAAAAAGCACGGCCTCGGCAAGCTTGTGTGCGAGCATCAGCCGCTCATTCAGTGGGGTTTCGGTCCACGGGAAGGGATCGATACTGAGCTGGCTTTCTAGCGTTGCGACTGACTCGGTTACATACGGAAGATGATGAGTAAAGAGAAACTGTTGGCTTTCTTCATGATAAAAATAGTTTTCCACCTTGAGAAGCCGGACACCGGCTTGGGGGTCCAAACAATTGAGTGCTGCCGCTAGAATACCCATATCTAGTTGAAGGTCCTGAAACGCCTTCGCATCTTGTATCATAATTTCCGAGACCATCCGGCTTGTAAAGATAAGTTGTTTGCCGTCCCTTCGCAAGGGGGTGTCGGAGATAAAGCGGGAATTTGTGATCTTCAGTGCAAGCTCCTTCGATTCTTGAAGCAGCATTTGCTGAGCCCGCTTTTCCTTGTCCTGTAGGGCAAGATGAACAAACTCCCGAAGCCTGTCATTGGATTTGACATCGGGAGGGACCGAGGACTCACGGCAGGGCGTAGCAGGGATGCCGGTCCTTATGTGAAGAGGTAGATCAAAAGCACGCACACCCAGGCGCCGCGTCCAGTTGAAGAGCTCTTTCTCGAGCTCTCTTAGGTCAGAGCGCCTTGCAATCCAGGTGAGACCGAGAGTTAGCCGGCTGCGGAAACCATCTTGCAAAATGACAACAAGTTTTTGTTTCGCCTTGTTGATAATGATGTCGAGGTGTTTTGACGTCCCCTCCTGTAATGCTTTGTCGTCGGGAGAAACGGGATTGTTCTGTGTGAAATAATCTTGAGCCTTTTTAAGGGCCTGCAGATCGGTGCTAAACTCCGCTGAAAGGGTCTGTGCCTCAGAAGAAAATGAGGCGCAGGCATCCACGTACTGGACAACCAAAGGAATCACTGCGAGGGCGAGACCAACTGCCTCCATTGTAAAACAAGGTGCCTCAAGATCTCTAATCAGACACGGCCTCAAAGATGGTAGCTAGGGAGTCTTGGGCTTCTGAATGATGGGTGGTTCGTCTGTTAAGAGGCTCTGAAAAAGAGAGATGTAAGGAAGGGCTGAGCATGTTTTTAAATCAATAGAATGAAGGCGTCTGCACTCGCCATCAGGCATTAATTCAAGGTACTCTATAGATGCCTGACTATTAGGTAAGATTATGTTACTAATAAAACCCATAGAAAGATTCAGAGTGACACATTTATCCAAGCACTCTTTAATTCACTCACTTCTGCATGTTGGCTAAGGACCATGTTAGCTGGACTCTTGCCGGAAGTCTAATTTTTCCGAAGGATTCTGGGATTGATGCCATGTCGTATGTTGTTTCTCGCTTGTGTTGCCATGGAACGATAAGAAACATTATCCCTTTAACGGTCCTAAGAC
>JABFAI010000272.1:0-22570 GCA_013266175.1 Fusarium gaditjirri
ACATTATATTATATTGATTAAATAAAAAAAAAGTATTTTTAAATATATATTACTACCTTAATAACTTAACTTTACAATATTACTTATATATATATAGCTTAAATAAAGGCTATATTAAGTAGTGTAGCTACCTTTAAAAATTAATAATTATTGTAAAGGTGGTACACGTATTAGTTCCCCTATCTCTCGTAGTGCTGACAGGTTGCTGACAGTATGCTGACAGCCATGGCGGCGACAGGGATATTGTAGACAACTGACGCGCCCCCTCGATCTGAAATGAGCATGATTAGCCGCATCGCGTCAAGTACTAATTGTGTGCGCTGGCGTCAGCATCAGCATCAAGTCCAACGCTACCATCCCCATAAACGCTCTGTTTTGGTCAACTGCGCGCAAACAGGCCACCTTGCTTTCTTGTGCACTTTGGGCTTGGTGTGTTAGTCGTGTCGTGCCCATCAATAACAATGGTCAACACAGGAAAGCCAAGTAAAGCATGCGCAACGTGTAAGAAGAGGAGGATTAAGGTAAGCACCGGAGAGCACATGGCGAGACATAGATACTTCCACGCTAGGGAGCGCCCGAGACTAACTCGATTCTTACAGTGCGACCTGCTAACGCCGGCATGTTCTCAATGCACAAGGTCTGGGTGGACATGCTCAGGCTTCCCCTCAGAAGCTGATATCAACTTCCGCAACCAGACAGATATGGTGCGGAGAAATACAATGGCGAAAGCATCAAGGCAAATGGGTTCCAAGTCGAGCTCCCCTCATGGCACCGGGGTGCGAAGCCTCTCGCCCTCCACCGTCGACCGGGCCACCAGCTTCTTCATCCAACAGTACGTTCTCACTTTCGCATCGGGTTCCGATTTAACACCCCTCCGGGGCATCCACGAGTATCTTCCTGGCCTTCTACGAAGTGAACACTCTGCTTTTGGCCTCCTCGGCACCACCATCGCGGCTGCGGGTCTGGCTGCAATGTCCAACGCCGGCAACGCCACAGCATGGCGTCCTGAGGCATTTCGAATGTACGGCAAAGCCATCCGCCAGCTGCAGGAGGCCCTCCAGGACCCTATTCAGAGCGTTTCCGACCAAACACTGGCCGCCGTTATGCTTATGGGAACCTTTGAGGTGTGTGCGAGCACGTTGTGTTGATCACTTACCAGTTGGCCCAACTAACTGCCACAGATAATCGTTTCCGCAGATATAAACTCGATGAAAGCATTCAGTCACCACACCGTCGCAGCGGCCACGTGCATCGAGGTGCGTGGACCTGGCCAGTTCCGGAGCGAGGCCTCCTTCAAACTGTTCATTCAGATGCGACGCATCATTGTAAGGCACCGCAGTCATATTCCGGGCACGGCTTGCACATACTTACCCCGGCGACTTAAAAACAACAGGTCATGACATCTCACCAGCTCCAAGAACCAATTCCTTATGCCATGACGAGGTGGTCACGGTGGGCAGAACAGGCGCAAAGTGACACTCAGGGCCCAGCTAACCGTTTCGCCGAGATCAACGAAATCCTGGCCAGCGCTCGTGCCGAGCTCAAGTACCAAGGCATTACGGACCCTGACATGGTAGCCGCACGGCTGCTTCCCATCGATGAAATCTTGAAGAACTGGGCCCAGACCCTACCACAGAGCTGGACATACAAGTCGTACCGCGCTATCGGGCCCTGTGGTATTCCCTCTAGCGGGTACAACATGCAGTATGATATTTATTCGGACCCGTGGATAGCGTGCGTGTGGAACAGCTACCGTAACGTGAGGCTCCTGATCCATGAGTCGATCATCGCAGCTACACTCAAGTATGGGACCGAGGAGCAAAAGGCCAACCTGCAGAGCTCGGCCAAGGTGCTCGTCGATATGGCAAACGGCATCTGCCACAGCGTAGCATACCACCTGGGCCATCGGTGGTGCGACGGCGATATTGGGGGCGCCAGGAAATTGGAGATCTCCGGCGGGGCTCCTTCGCCTGGAGGGTTCCTGCTTCTGTGGCCCTTGTTCTTCTCTGGCATGCTGAGGACGACGCTCAAGGAGCAGAGGCAGTGGGTAGCAAAGACGATCCGCCAGATGGGGGTGCAGATGGGCCTGCAGTTGGCCATGTCTATGGCTAAGCTTCTGGAGGAAAAGCCACTCTCGTTCTCGCATAATGATACCTTTTTCCTGGGAGAATGGCACCCGAACTAGGTGGCCTGGGCCAGCTTTTTATGATCCGGTACTATTTCGGCGGGAAAGCAGAGAGTAGCACCTATGCGTAGTCCAACCGAAAGAGGGCAACATAAAGAACAAAAGCTTGGCCCACGAACAATGTGATATACAAGGTGTGAGCGAATCGGTAAACTAACAATGTCACTCACCCCTGTTGCGAGTCTTCCTGTCCCGCGGCAGATACAGAATGTTTAAAATACATTGAGACGACGGAGATGCCGGTATTGATGCCTGCCTCATGGAGCAGCTCGCTGGGTCTAGAGAAGAACGACACTCATAGACGGTTGAGTTGGAGGCGATGGCCACTAGACGAACCTCGAATTGACAGAACGTGGTTCAGCTGCTGTGGAGAGGATGTTCAACAATTGGATAACTGGGCTTTAAACGGGCCTGTCGTTCAGAACCATGCAAGGTTAGGGCAGAGAAAATCGGGTCTGGACAAGTGCCTGGACCCTTGGGGGCTTGGCCCTGCCAGGCGTAATAAACCTTCAAGTTAACTTATCATCTCCGTACAGGATTTACACTAGACTACGAAGTACATGCACCAACTTGGTTAGCCGAGCGTGAGACGGAGAACCCGGCGATAGGACCGTCTAGTCTTCCACGACGTGTGCCACATACCACGCCACTTGTCACGCCTACTGATACAATTATGCCAGAGGAGCTAGTTATGATGACGGTGCTCTTTGTTCTGTCAGTTGCGTCTACCACAGTCCCTCGTTCAATGTCGACTAGACGAAGCTCAATACCCTGCGCGTCAACCCGCCACGAGGTTCTTGAACCTGGGCTACGCATGGTGTAGTTTGATGATTGATAACTTATCGTTATTATTAAACTTGCTTTACTCTGCGTGTGCGTTCTTGTCCTGAAAGATGACACAACAGCTGGCATCGTAATTTTACTTAACTTAGCAGCCGCGACGGTTTCACGACTTTGCAAAACATCCGCCGTATAAGAGCTCAAGTGGGACGAATGTCGACGCTGACTGGCTGGCTCGCAACGCTTACCTGCCACGAAGGGGCGCGGCTATCTTGGTTCTTCTGAAACCCCAGCGTCCACGCTAGAATGCACGAAGATGCCCTTGTCTTTGTACAAGCTTCTCGAATTTCGTATTCCTTAGTCCATTGATACATGCCCGAGAGCTAATTTTAAGCATGGAGTTGCATACCTCCAGGGCTAAGGCTGTAACCTTGCGCTTACACCATATCGCCACTTGGACTTCCCGTCCAGGTCTTGTCTGTTTTTATCAACCGATCTGACATCTCCCATAGGCTAGGCCGGATGGCTGACCTGGTTTCCTAGGAATTAATCTGCTTTAAGGGATATCCTGGTTGCCTCCTCCCCCCTGCTTAGATGAGCGAGAACAAACCCCAAGTACGTATTGAACAGCGCTTAGAATAAACGCGGATGTGGCAGTATCGTATAGACCATTCAAGTGGAGCTTACAAAGACCAAACCTCCAAGTATATTAACACCATATCCTCCCCAATCTCCAAACGCTTCTAAATAGGTGATTATACCATACTTATAGTTACCTCATCGCTCGCATTTATTCTTTCACCAAACCATCACTACCGAAATTCTACTTACGCTCTTCTTTAACTCTCGAAACTCTATCAAGGGCTCTACCCTCATCAGCGACCTCTTCTATCGAAAGTGGCCACTGTGAAAATGTCGGACCCACAATCTTTTGTCACCTTTGGGCCCAACGCCAATTGTACTTTGGAGGTAAGCAAGTCTATCCTAGGGTTCAAACTACAATAAGGAGGGGGGTCGCTTGCATATCAACTCTCTTGAACGAAACAACATCTTGAATTGCTTGTGTTACGTGGATTGTTAACCGTCTGTTGCTGACTTTGTTTGCTAGGTCTGTTCCATCGACATGAGCGTTTACGGCTATCGACCGTCGCTTCCAGCCAATATCGTATTCGCAGTTCTTTTCTCGCTCGGAACCATAGTCCACACTTACCTCGGTCTTAAGTGGAAGACTCCATGGTTCATGTGGTGCCTGATCCTAAGCTGTACACATGAGGTGGGCGGCTATATCGGACGCATCCTCCTGTACCAAAACCCGTGGAGTTTTGTTGCATTTATGACTCAGATTAGTACTTGTTTCAAATTGCCACTCACAGTCAGTATATGATGTACTAACGGCGAATAGTTTGCATCACTCAAGCTCCTGTCTTTTATTGTGCAGCCATCTACGTTACACTCGCTCGGAGGTTGGTCATTATTCTTCATTACAGCGCGCTCCTTGACCCTAACCAGCCATTAGTATTGAGTACTATGGTCCGAGCCTCGCTCGTTTCCCAACAAAGTTCTTCACTTGGATATTTGTCCCTTTTGACATCATCTCCTTAGTGCTTCAGGGCGTTGGTGGCGGCCTATCTGCAGCTTCGTCTAGTGGCGGTCAGATTGGAGTCGATATAGCTATGGCAGGTCTCATCTTGCAGGTCATTATGCTTGTCGTATTTACCATCCTTTTTGGTGACTATATACTCCGGTACCTGTGGTCTCCAGCGGTTAAAAATCCTAGAGCGAGAGATAAACTATTCTTTAGCTTCCTCGCCTTGGCCGTGCTGACCACACTGGCTCGTTGCATCTTCCGTGCCTACGAGCTAAAGGAGGGCTATAGTGGAGAGTCAATCAAGCATGAGGGCCTCTTTATTGGACTGGAAGGAGTGTAAGTTCCCATCCTTAGCATATCTCTACCAACAAGTACTAAGAAATTATTTCAACACACACAGTCTGATTGTTAGTGCTGTCTTTTCGCTCTGTATTGCTCATCCTGGGTTCGTTTTTAATCGCACACCCAAGAAATACCGCATTGTTGCGACTCATGAGGGATCCAGGGAGGAAGGCATACCTATGACGAAGCCCTATGACCCCGCAGGTAGCTCAGACTAATGGAATATGAAACGCTTGGTAATGAATTGAAGGGTCCTGTAGGACAGTGGTCCTGGGGAGGGGTTGTGGCTAGTTGTGCAGTAGGGATCGAAGGGCTGTGGAAGGGCGTAACTATTTTATCACTTCAATACTCCTTTTCCTGTCTATTGTCACTATAAGTAACGGTATAAATGGTCTAGGGATTGTTTCCCCTCCCGAATGAATAAGTGTTAGTCTAAATCTCTCACTTTGCAGCCAATCTTGCCATTGAATCAGTTGCTTGTCAGCTACTCTTCAGAGCATCTAATATAAGACCCCCTTCTCTAGTCGCACCTCTAAAACTACAAGGAATAATGAAAGGGGCATCGACGTCGGATCCCTAGTATATTAATTTGCACCGAGGATCAGCGGTGTCCCCTAAGATGCGAGCGTTGTAATCTCAGTCACCCTGCGACGAGTCTAGAAGCACAAGGCTTTCATTACAGTCCATTCTTTAGCCCACAGTTCATGCACGGCTTATCCCCCGATAATTGTACTTTGGTTGAAGATCCAATAGATCTGATGAAGTGTCATTAAGGGATCGTGCGCCCAGGCAGTTACGTCAGCAAGATACCTAAGTAGTTGGGGAGAATGTCAGTATGCTTGATTTTAGCGTTTCTGCTATACACGATCCACCGTGCAGCAAAGTGCATTTGCCGACAGCACCACATGCGGATATCAGCTTTGTGGCTTTGAATCCTTTCGACATACGAATCGATTGGTCAAACGATTCGGCGGTCAGACAGCCTATCAGAAACTAAAATAGCGTCGGGGCTCGCCGTGACTGGTTGTGAGAATGGCAGCCGTTGCGAGATGGCCAATAGCATGTTTAGCTTGCCTCACACTCTAGCCAACTACGATCCCAGTGCGGGCGCCATGTTCATTTCGGAGTTGTATGGTAGATTGATCCAAGCTGCGGCTGAAATTGCCGGGGTCACAGATGATTCCGGCAAGTCAGATAAAAATGGCATGCGGCTGACAAAAGGAGTTGCTGACTTTCCAAGCGAATTCAGTGAGAATCTTATCGATGTTGAGAAGTCCATGCGAAGTGGCCAATCAATACCCCGGCCGCGGCACTTATCAAGGCTACTTGGCCCCAGTTTAGGAATCGTTCCTTATTCACCCGCTAGCCGAATATGCCGAAGCTCACATCAGCAAATTATTAGCAAAACCCACAAACGACCGGAGAATTTGAAGTTCATACGGAGCACCCACGTCGGCCAAGTTGGCTCTATACCCAATTCAACACCAGATTGCCTGATTTTGGTGGGTTTTGACATGTTCAGGGGTTCAGACTTAAAATAAGGGTTAAGTTGAAAACGAAAATTCCATTCGCTGCAATGTACGGAGTGATTACCTAAACAGCTTCAGCCCAAGTCTTATAAGAACGCCTTCTGCCGTTTACTTTCGACCGCTACATCACCCAAAGAATTCCCAAGCACAGCCCTTTTCTTCTTCCATCACAATGCAGCTCCTTCGTATTGCGGTGTTCTTTTTTTCCTCCCTCGTCCTGGCCAATAATCGATGCAAGTCTCTCCCGACAGTTGACTTGGGATATGAAATACATCAAGCGATTGCGTTCAATGTAAGCTTATTCGTCTTGAGTTACCAGATTGACCAATCTCAAACTAAGGCATTGATAGGAAACAGGACAGTACTACGACTTCTCCAACATTCGCTATGCTCGCCCTCCCACGGGTGAGCTCCGCTTCACGGCTCCGCAGCTGCCACTGGTGAATCGCACCTCTGTTCAACGGGGAGAAGGCGCCATCTCTTGCCCTCAAGCATATGCCGTCTGGTACCTTTGCGGCAAGGAGCAGATGGCTGGAAATATCAAGTCGTCGGATGAATGTGATGCATCGCTTCTTCCCCCTGCTGAGCCGAGCGAGCAAGAAGATTGCCTGTTCTTGGACATAATCGTACCCAAGTCCATCTTTGACAATCGGCGGCACCAGAAAGCTCCCGTCATGGTCTGGGTATACGGCGGCGGGTTTGCTTTTGGGAAGAAGGGTGGCGATGGCAGTGCCGCGGGCCTTGTTGAGAGGAGCAAAGCCGTTGATCCGGATGGACATGGAGTTGTTTACGTCCAGTTCAATTACCGAGTAAGTTTCCACCAAATTTCGACAAGAATCTCAACATGGCTGACCACATGACATTTAGGGCGGCGCCTTTGGCTTCCTTTCCGGCCCGAACATTGAACGGAATGGTACAGCCAACGCAGGTCTTCTTGACCAGCGCCTATTATTAGAATGGGTGCAAGACAAAATCCACCTATTTGGAGGCGATCGATCACGGGTCACTGTCTTTGGGCAATCTGCTGGAGGAGGGTCTATTCTGCATCAGATCACGGCATACGGAGGCCTCAAGGGGCCGGCGCCGTTTCGACAAGCAATTTTGCAATCCCCCGGATTCCCATTGAAGCCTGGCCATTACCAGCAGGATCAACTCTTGCAGAGCTTTCTTCAAAAAGTCAATGCCTCATCGATTGACAAAGCTCGGAAGCTCCCGTTCGAGGTTCTCCAAGCTGCCAATGTCGAAATTGTCGCCAATTCACTTCAAGGCACCTTTTCTTGGGCTCCGATTCCTGATGGATCGTTTGTGCCGGCACTTCCAGGCTCCCTATTGGCACAAGGATCGTATGACAAGTCTGTCAAAGTCATGACGGGCTTCAATGGGCATGAGACACTTTTCTTCACTGGCCAAAATAACACGAATAACTCGGTTTTTGTCAACTCTCTAGAAATGACATTTCCTGGCGCCCAGAAGAGTATCATTGACTATATTGTCGACGATCTGTACCCACCAGTCTTTGATGGGAGCTATCCGTACGACAGCTTCTTCACTCGCGCAAAGCTTGCACTTGCAGAAGCCGCTTTTACCTGCAACACGGCCTACCTTCAGAAGGCAGTACGTGAGCGCTTCTCCACCTATGGATATAGGTTCAGTGTTCCGCCTGCAGTCCATGGTCAAGACGTTCCATATACCTTTTTCAATGGTCTTGACCCTCCAGTCCCGACCGATATTGCACTAGCTTTGCAAAGCTACCTCGTTTCGTTTGCAATCAGCGGACAACCCAATCTTCATTCGCATATTGACATACCGGTTTATGGGGATAAGGAGAAGATTTTGGACTTCAATGTTACTGGAATACGTACCATCAAAGACCCAAATACGAATGAGAGATGTGATTGGTGGCAGAAAGCTCTGTACTATTAGGACTATAGTAAAAAGTATTAGAAGTATATTATTTATAATATTATGAATTAAACAATAAGAAAAAGAGGGATAATAGAAGGTTAAATGTAAGTAATATTTATTAATATATTTACTTTAATTTAGCTACTATGAAACTTTTAGGTTTATGTAATTAGCTTAGCCTTTACAAGAATCACTTTCATTAGGTCTTCAATTGAGATGTGTCGCATTAGGGAAGGGGGCTGTGCCGGGTTAATAATATTGCACAACCGGTAAGGTGTTTCAAAAACCTATAAGATACACGTTGCAACCAACATTCAATCCTTACTGCCGGCCAACACCTGTTTTCCTCACTCTTACAATCTTTTAAAGTATTCCCTACATATTTACAATCCATCTATTAAAATATCCAGAAAATCGCAAAAATGTGCGATGAAACATCACTTAAGAAGCCAATTACTACTTGGTTCAGGTTCCAGCTTCCAGAGGATATTTTACTTGACCAATCATTATTCCATGCTCTGCATCCAACCAGGGAAGAGTGGACACATGTTCGTCACTTCAAATGCCTCTTGGCTGAAATACACTGACTCTCCAGGCCTGCTACGGAAGAATCAAGGAATCTCCACAAGACTGTGTGCTTCTACTCAATTGGGACCGCACCAAATCCTGGCTAGAGTTCTCGCGGTCAGATAGCTACGTAGAGTTGCTTTCCAGCCTTGGGTCTCACTCGGATGTTCCAGTAGTAACCGAGGTTATTGACTTCTCCAGAGACTACGTCACGGTCGCGCTATCGTCTCATACCGAGTTGAAGAGAGTCTATTTCCCACCTTCAATGTCGTTAGAAACCCGCAAGGCTGTATGGGATAGAGTCCGACATCTGGGAACTGTAGCTGCCTACGGCAGAAAGTTTCAACATAGGTACCCGTACATATCAACCCCGAGCTTGGGTTGGATTGAAAGGAATGTAAAATGGGAGGGGCAGGAGGCGGTTGCGTGTGTCTGGGTTCATAAGTGGAAGAATCAGGAAGCTGAGGAGAGATTCAAAACTAATGAGCGATATCCTCATATGAAGGATGGCAAGTTTATAAGACCTCTGACTCTTGATCTCTTTGAGCAAGGTCTGAGGGATCTGGGCGCTTTGGGTTGGGAAGAATGCCACATTAACTTTGAGACGACGCACTATATCCCTTCGTCGGAGTGATAGTCCAATAGCACTATTACCTTGGCTCTTATAGCACAATACAGTTACAACCCAGAACTTTCACCATAAATCACTCTCCTTGTTATCGCACTGAATACCCGAGGGTCCTCCGGCACTTGCAATGGCCCTCTCTACACATCCCGCTTTGATGGTTATCGGCAAGGTAAAACTAAACCTATGCCGCGCAGTCCAACCGTCACCTGTCTCAACTTCAATCGCGCTCGAGTGCCAATCCGTCATTGCTCCACAACCCTTTTATTCACTCTTCAGCTTTTCCCCATCGTCATCGATCCAGCTGTAGCCGTTTGCGATAATGGTCACTGTGTAGAAGAGTGGAACGGCAAGTCCGTCTTCAACTAGCTCACATGCAGCTTGCGGCTCAGGCGCGAGACCTTGCTCACAGTTGGGAGAGTGGCAGGGGTAGTGGGTGCAAACCATGCCATCAGCGTCTGTTGTTGTCGTTGCATCGTCTCTGCAGTTGGACATACAAGCAACCTATTGTAAGTGTTAGATCACTTCCTCATGATATCCATAGTTGGACTACTCACAACACCGCCTTTTGCCGTAAAGTAAAACCGTTTCACAGTGATATTTGATGTTTTGAACAGTAGCTCAACATAAGTGCCACCTGGAGATATTAGCATCGTCTAGAAACATGGGAGTAACGAGCATCTTACTGGAATCGTCGGGAACTTTCCACTTGATCTCGAGGTCTTTCCCGCCACCTCCGCTCTTAATACTATCGTCATCGTCATTCCCAACCTTCCAACTCTTGATGGCCTTCTTGATATTATCATCGGCAATCACAAACTCCCAATCCGACCCTTTATAGTCCGAGACAGGGCTCAAGAACTTTAGTGGGCTGCCCTGAGTTGTTATTGCTGCATGAGCTGTCGCTGAGTATGTTTCATAGCCCGCATCGCAGAATGGTGTTACCTCTGGTGTCACCATGGTAACAGCTGCTGTGTTGACCCAAGATGCACAAGTTCGACACATGCTTCTCGGTTACCAGAGCCCCTGCATTCTGTATGAGTGGCCGTCAAAACACAATAGAGGCTAGACGATGTAGGATCACCAATAGAAGGAGCTCGGGTGAGTGTAGGGAAGGACTCGGTACTAGCTACGGTTGTCATGACTCGGGACGTAGGAGACTCAAATCTGCCAAATTTCTTATCGAGTCGAGCTTGTGCTGCATCTGCTATGTCATTGAGCTGTGCTTCTGTATACTTATCTATGTCCTATTCCTCCCATGTGAGCCTGATGGCAGTTACATTACAGTAGGAGTCTCCGTGCTAACTGTAGTAGTTTTAGAGATGGTTCTTGAGAAATCTTCCTCTTCTATATCACAGCCGTAAATGGTGCCGCAAGTGGAAATAGTGTTCTGTGCTGTCGTAGATGTAACAGTCCCATCAACTGAAACCCCGTAAGAAGTAATGGTGATGCACATCCCAGCTATCTCAGTCTTACAGTTGTCTGGCTTGCTGGAGAGTGTTGGATTACCGGCTGGGTCGACACTAAGATATGAATATCAGTCTAACATAACTGGAACGGAGAAATCTTGAAGGTTAAATACGTGAATCCGGGCCAAGGGATAGACCCCGTGATATCCACCTTGATAGGTGCGGTGGGGTCGATCCTGATAACCGGAGGGGGACCACTAAAGAGGTCAGTTACGGTTGACAGTAGCGTCGGCCATGCTACAAGTGATTTAAACATACGGTGTATGAGTCCCAGGAGGAAGCACGAAGCTCCATTCGCTAATGGGAGCGAGGCCTAGATCAAAGAACCACATGTCGCAGGGAATCTTGATACCATCATCGCTTCTCTCTGGATTTGATAGCTGTAAAGAGTTTAATCGATTAAGAGCAGAAACTAAGCAAGACTAAGTACAAAACCGAAAAACAATACAAAATTAGTAACAGAAACGAGAATTCACTACAAAGGGAAGGTTTCCGGTTGCGGCCGGTTCCGATGGTGATCGATCTTCAGCCCCCACTGCCACTTTTCACCCCTTTACCTAGCCACTCTCCAAGCGCGCGCCTCATTCATGGCGACTCGTAGTTTTTCGTTGGGTTTTCTTCCCTTTGGCGTTCCAACTGCATTATCCAAACTCAAAGACAGAACCAAGCATCGCACTTAAAGATTCTTCACAGAACCCTTGCGGCTGCTAAGATAGTCTCGGAGAGAAAACTTGTTGCTAGCGGCCTTTGCTGGAGCGGGTACAGTAGACTTAGGAACCTGAGTTGAAGGGTTGAGAAGGAGAGGAATGAACTTGTGAACAGCTTGCTTGGCGTCATGAAGACAAACAGGGCCAATTCTCTGAATGACTCTCTTGATAAAATCAAACAGGGTCTCATCATGAGGACCAGTGCCATCGAGGGGAATGACCTTGAGAACCTGGAGCTTTTCTTTAGAAAGAGTTGAGATAGCCTGGTAAGCGGCATCTGCCATGATAGCTCGGTGGACGAGAACACGAGTAGCTTGAACATCGCCAGCGGATGCAGTAGCACCCTGATACTTCTGGAGAAGCTTAGGAACTTGGCTCTCAACAGTAGTCTTTCCGACCTGACAAACAATTTGCTCAACAGCAGAAACGGCACCTTGGAGAACAGGACCAAGAGAAGAAAAGACTTCTTCACGACCGGACAGAGGGAGAGTTGGCTGAAACAGGCCTTTGACAAATGCCTTGGTGCTCTCGTTATGCGGGAAATGTCGGATACCAAGGTTGCGGCGCTTAAGCGGCTTGGCAGAGACTTCGGAGATGTCATCCTCTTGATGGTACTCAACAATGTACTTGGCGGCTTCGGAGAGATAAGGTGCAAGAAGATCGGAAAGATGATCGACTTGGGCAGCATTGGCGATCCAGTTTTGCTTCATGCTGGCGATGATCTCATCTAGCTCATCGGATTGCTCAATAGCAAGGACAGCTTGGAGGGAAGCCTCGGCAAGAAGAGCGCGTTCAGGAACACCAGCGAGCTTGGTTGCTGCACCGCTGGAGATAGTCTCTGCGCCGACGACATAGCTGACGAGAGAGCCAGCAGCGACACTGACGAATTGACCGACGTCATCGATGAGAGAAGACTCAATGTCGAGGGTCTGGCTGTCAATCTGAGAAACGGTCTTGAGAGTTTCGTAGAAGGGATCAGTTTCATCTGCGGGTTCCTCGGCGACTGAGGTGTCGGGTGTGCCGTCGACCCTGACAACTTCATAGTCGCACTCGGTCTGGCTTAGGACTGGAAGTTTGAGCTCGGGCTCCTCGGGTGCCAGCTCTGGAACGGTGGGCTTTTGAATGATGAACTCGTCGACTGGCTCAACGCATACAGCGACAGGGATCTCAGGCTCGGCGACTTCTGGCTCGAGAATAGCGATGGGTTCAGCGACAGGCTCAGCGACAGGCTCGGGAATAGGCTCAGGAACAGGCTCTTGATGGCCAGTAGGCTGCTCTGCTCACCACATTGTCAGTTCAGTGCCAGCGAAATAGGCTTGCTTTCACTCACCCTCTGGGGCAGTTTCCTGGCTTGCAGTGGCAATAGCAAAAGGCTGCGCAACCTGGATGAAAACAATGTCACGCGAGTGCCTCTTATAACCCTCGCTCCAATCAGCAGAGAACACAACGCGCTGTCCATATCGAGAGTGGATCTCAGAGGAGTCGCGTCCGCGATAACCGATGTAGCACTTGACCTGCGTGGCAGCACCGAGCTGATACTCAGCATCATATACAACCTCGCCACCAGCGACGACGAGATCAGGGCTTAAAAGAAGGCCGGTTCCGATCTTCCAGATAGAGTGGCCGGTTATCTTGTTCTCGAATCGTGCTTCGATCTTGACGATTGCTGAAAGAGGATATGGATTAGTAAATTGGTTGACAGAGGGTTCTGGGTTCACTTACAGCGCTCCACAGCGGCATCTGGAGAAGAGCCTGGAGCAGTATAACTCTCAGTCATGCTGAGAGCGCTCTTCTCAGTCTCAGGCAACCGACGGAAACCAGAAGAGTTGAACTCAGGAGCAGTGAACCCCGAGGAGGAGAACTCGGTAGCCTTAAGCTCGCAGGCAGGCTTAACCTCAGGGAGCTTGAAGTCGGAAGCCTGGTATTCACAGACAGGCTTGAACTGGAATACAGGCTCAGATGCGGTAGTTTTGGACTCAGACTGGTACTCGCAGGTAAATCCAGACTTGGACTCGCCTTGGTACTGGCAAGTGTTCACTGCGACTCCAGCTCGGGGAGAGGAAGTCGGCTGTTCAAGAGTCCATGCAGCTGGACAGCTGGGAATATGGTAAGAAGAAGGCATTTTGTAGGCTTGTAGACTTGTAGAAGATGAAGAGATAGTAGAAGGAAGATTGATGAGGATGGAAGATGAGTGATATGGGATGGTTGAGAGGGAAACAAAGGTATCTTATACTACAATTTCTATCGGTAGAACCATCAATCGTCCAGCCTCTCAAGGTTTTAAGGAACAGGGTCCTTCAGGAATCCCAATTTCTTGTGTTGATATCTTACGACCCTCCTTCTCTCGCGAACCTCTCCATTCTTGGCATTCTGATCCGATGTGTACAGCTTCAGCAGCGCCAAACCGCCCCCCTTGTCCATAAAGAGAAAGCAGAAAAATCTAGACCCAGAGTTGTTTTGATTCTCTGATCATCGTTCCGCGTCTGTTCAAGGATACTCTCCCTTTCCAGTCGATATTCGCGCCGGTGGCTCCGTCACATGTCGATAGGGTGTTACACAATCCATCCGCAGTGTGATATCGATTGAGACATGCATGATGTAACGGAACTTCCGTTTTCCGAATTTGGAGGCGCGAAGGGCGGCATATGCACGATGCAGGAGTATGCCTCCAAAATGGAGTTTGAGTCTAATTTGAGACGCTTTGTGCGATTGAGGATGGCTGAAACCGCCTTATCAGGTAAAGTTAGCAATGGCAACATACCTCCTGGGCACCCTCCCACGTTTTGGTTGCAGGATCAGCTTAGCCACCCAGCTCATCTGCAAACAATACGCCTGGGTTAACGTAGCTATTGTATCGGTACAATGAGAATTGCCATAACAATACCCTACACCCTCCTCTTTGCCATGCACGTTTGCAATACTACCTCGCATGAACTAAATAACTCGACTATCGCATCATATGGATAAGATCGCATAGACTAGTAGA
Organism: Fusarium gaditjirri; assembly: GCA_013266175.1. Taxonomy (NCBI): domain Eukaryota; kingdom Fungi; phylum Ascomycota; class Sordariomycetes; order Hypocreales; family Nectriaceae; genus Fusarium; species Fusarium gaditjirri. The sequence goes on from JABFAI010000272.1 coordinate 14,684, forward strand.
ACAATATCCTGCCAAATGGAGATTTTGAAAAAATAAAAACTACCGATTTGTAATAGGTATCTCAGCTCGCCACAACCTGGTTGAAAATCTTGGGTTATATACTATCTGTAGCTTAGCCCTCACCTCCAACTCAGGACTCTTTCTACTACTTTCAAATAATAACCATGAACTGAGACGTGCATAATTATTGACTTTCCTAGTGACTGTTAAAGTTCTATGTGTTTTTTTAGTCTCATTCGTAATATCATAATGCAAGTTCATATTTTTTCAGCTCGGATTAAGCAAGCCGTGGCGGCATCAGTGTCCTACGTATTGTGGAGCATGGTCAGATTAAATGTCTCGGAGAGTCCTGTTACATTGGCAGGATTTGGGACTATTAAATGCAATGTCGTGCACGATACCCCAACTTTCTTTCTGTATTTAGGTAAGCGTATTACTTTCAGTCCTACTGTCTTCGGCAACGCTTTTCCCAAGATCCTGCCGAGTAGCCTCATTGAGACGAGTAACCTAAACTTCTACTATTAAGGCCGTTTCTCGTCACCAGAAGTCTGTCTTCAGAGGAACAGCTAGCTACAGCTTTAGGCGCTTTTGGCTGTAATACATATTCAATTGTAATTGTATCTTTGAATCATCACCCAGGGATGATAGCGGGGTGTTACGACCCTTGACCTCCGCCACCTGTCATCTGTCTCATCGCAGCCAGCCTCAGGGTCTATGCTAGTCTAAAAGTACCAGATTTTACACACTTTGGGGCTTCCATTGTAAATAACGCCACCCGCAGGTTGTAATATGTCTCAGAATCGCAATTACGAGGGCATCGACATATTGAAACGAATATTAGCGCTGGGACCAGCCAGCCACAACCGTCTACTAGTCAAAACAAATCGAAGCAATAAATACTAAGCGAGCCACGCGGTATAGCACATTCCAAATCATGCATGCCAGAGAATCGTACGATCTTGTGAAGACTCATTTGTAGCTGCATATAGATAAATCAGGTAATAGAGGGTTTCATCGCAGCGAACATCGATAGTTTAATAAGCCAGCACCAATTCAGCGACGGTATAGCTTCAATAGGCGAGGGCAGGCCGAGACATGCATTGGCCTAGACCACTAGACTAGTCCACCAACGCCCTGATCGCATGTGGCGAGCTGCACATCTCAGCCAGCCTTGAGTCGCTAAAAGGGAATCAGGTGCGCCGTAAACGGTCGAATGCTGCAAATGATGGCTCGATGCAGACGGCAAGGAGATTTTTGAACTTCCAAGCGCCAAACTCGGCTGCGATTATTGGTGGTAGGCTGTGTATGCATGAACCTGTCGATCCCAATTAGGGTTTCAGCGAGGCCTCTACGGAAATCCGTGAGGGGCACTCTTTGACCATGTTGGCGAACGGTTGGTCATTTGAACCTGTGGCTATGAATACGAAGCAAAATGAGCACTATCATGATCTAGAGCATCTTTTCAGCTGTGCCATTGCAATATCGTGGAATGAACAATAATTGGTTTCCCAAGTTTCCGTAATAGTGTAGGATACCGAGAATGATCTTTCAATTCAGTCATTTTAGGTATTTAAACCTCCTCAAGTTCCACGTATTTTTCATCTTCTATTATCAACACAACTACCAAACAATCTTCTACAAACTCTTCCACTTAAACTCTTTCAACCAACTTTTTCATAATGTCTTACCCCACTAAAGGCGACGTTCTTCTTATCCCCGTTTACACCGAGGAGTCTGAGCAGAACGCTATTGAGATCTCCTGGTCTCAGTCATTCCGCACTCGCACCGCTCGCTACTACCTCGTCAAGGCACAGAATCAGTCCAAGGGAGGTGTCGATGTCTTGGCTTACGTCCAGGACCGCTTCTATAAGGATGTCAACAGCAATGACTATATCGGCAGGCTTCCTGGTGCCAGACAGGAAGGCAGTAAGTAAGCACATGATAGTATTTGAACATGGCTAAATTACTTTAGACTCTTGGGTTGTTAGCATCAACGATCGTTTCCAGTACGGCCAGAAGAACAAGAACGGTGACGGCCGTTGGGTTTGTCTTCACGACAGGGACAATAAGCCTTACCAGGTATGTGCATCACAGTACACATCGCAGTAACAATCACTGACTTCACTAGCACCGCTTCATGATCGTCACTGTTCAGGGCAAGCTGAGTGAGGCTGCCAAGACCCTCGCCAAGTCTTTCGGTGCAGGAGAGATTGCTGATCAGGTCATGAAGCTCGGTAACAGCTTCATTGGGGATTACCTCCATACCTTCTAAGTTGTGGACTACAAGACCGCTGAGCAGAGGGCTTAATTGAAGCTGTGGACAGGCATACAAATTGGTGTGCACAGTCTAGTTTCCTTCGTTTCACTTCATTGAATTTGACTCGTTCCCGGAAATTTCTCCCATATCTCTATTTACATCAAGATACATGTGTTATCTTTATAATTGCTTTTAAATATTAAACCTTTAGCTTCTATTACTCTTATTCAGCCACTTATAGATAACCCGTGCACCCTTACCTTTATATCGCTCATCCCTCATGGCCTCCTGAAAAGCCGCCTGGGCCGGCCATCCAGGACCGTCTTTGCGCCAACATCCTCAGCTAACATTGAACCCATCTGCAATACCTTCTCACATAGCTCTATGCGAAAACCACCAACATATCCATTCGAACTCGGCACATTCGGCCTCACCCCGGGCACAGGGTTAGCCTTGGACGTCACCCAGCATTGACCGCCGCTGACATTAATCACATCCGATAGAAGCTTCGGATCTAGGCCAGACTTGACGCCAATGTTGAGCGCTTCGGCTGCGGCTACTGAGGTGATAGCGCTGAGGTAGTTATTGATAATCTTGAATGCAGTTCCTGCGCCGACGTCGCAACATTGGAAGATGCTTTTGCCCATGTGATTCAACAGTGCTTCTACCTGGGGGAAGACCTTTACAGACTTGGCTTGAGGAACGCCAACTATGAATGTAAGCGAGCCGTCGATAGCACCCATAGGGCCACTGGAGACAGGAGCATCAACGAAAGATAGTGTGCAAGGCAGCTTGGACGAAGCTTCTTCCGCGGCTTTGGCAATCTTGTTGATGGTGGCAGTCTCGATGGTGCCGCATTCTATGAGAAGCTTCTTTGCTGGGTTGCCATGAGGAGCTGCCACTGCAGTACCGGCTAGAATGCCCGTGTTGCGGTCCAAGTAGACGGCCTCAACTGCGGTATCTGTCGGCAGCATAGTGATAACAGTGTCCTGGGTTTATTAGATTGTCTGTACATGTACACGAACCGATTACGGAAACGTACTGCTGCCTTGGCTGCCTCGTAACCGTTCTGAACGACCAACACTTTGCCCAAACCCTTGACCTCGTCTTGGAACTCATTCAGCGCTTCTTGCTTCACATCGACCACCAGAAAAGACTTGGATGACCCGAGCCCCTTGACCAGATTGACGGCCATAGGGTTTCCCATGACGCCCAGGCCTGGACATCATATTAGTACTACTTGGAACATTTAGTAGTAGGCGTACTGACCTATAAAGGCGATTGTATCGGCTGCAGAAGACATATTAATAATACGGTAACTCTATAGAAATATCGATCTAGATTGCTGGGGAAGGATTAAATAGATATAGAATCAAGGAAGGTACCTTATTAAGACCTGCAGGCATCATTTAAGCCCATCAACCACCAAACCATAAGTTGGCTTTGTTATGAGATACTACCGTTCTGTGCTCCAAAATCCACCTCCACACTGAGGTACTTTACAACAAGTATGTTAAACCATGCGACGAACTTCCCCACACAACCCTTATGTGTAATCGTAGGGTCTCATGTGTGTTCAAGGTACGAGCCAATGTGGGGGAGCGGTATTGCAGTACATACACACAGGTTATGAATTTGGTCCTTGTTGTCAAAAATGTCTGCTTACTATCATCAAGGCCGCATATTATTCGGAAAGCAAAGTATGCCAGAGCAGAAAATATTAGCCAATATAGATTTAATCGAGAGCTTTCCCGGCCAGAACTGATCCCTGTTCTTCTCCTGCCATCTCTTATCGTGAGCAATACTGACCTCTACTTCAATGCCCTCGTTGACCATCATTTTCTCTGCGAACTTCTCAGCCCGATCTAGTGTCTTCTTCGCTACGCCGAAATGCACGCGAATGCTCCTCATTCTGCCCTTCCAATGATCATAAAGAGCGATGTCCTTTTATCTACTCAGAATTCCGGGATCGTGGCAGTAGTGACCACCCGGATAAACAAATCGACGCTCGGCAATGTGACGTAATCAGTTGATGTGGCCGTAGAGACGACTCGGGATATCTATAACGAAAACACTTTCATCACCGAACAAACCCAGAATGTGGGGAAGATTTGCCAAAGACTCCTACGCCCATTAACTCACAGAAACGACCTGGGAAGTGTAGCTACCGTCTCAGAGGGTTCGTACGTGTGCTTGGGGGCATGCGGGGCAGCGTCATAACCGTCTTCCTTGGTAGCAAAAGGGACAGCTGGGAGTTCAACAGTTCTGGAAGCAGGGAGTTCATCATCGGGAAGAGTGAGGTGCCCAGCATCGAGTGCGGATGAGGCCACGTAGACCGGCGAGGACATGTTCAGGCCAGGCATGATAAGACTCTAAGATCAATTCGTCGCCTTTATCAAAACAGCTGGTGTGCCTTCTGATCGGCTCCATGGTACCAGTCAAGCTGTATCTCCGCATAATGGATGTGGCCTATGTGGAGGTGGTAGATTACCTCCAAAAGACAGGCCAGGGCTAGATAGTTGACTTCTTTAAACGCTTCTTAAAATGAAGGACAGCTAGAGTAGTTTACTAGTAACATTAGATTGCCCATCTTGATGCAAATTCTTTTCTGACTCATGCTTCAAGTGCCAGTCTGTCCGCAGTAATTACCCTAGCTTCATCAGCAACCGCAACAATGGGCAATCCAACAGCTTTACCCTCGACCATGAAGGCACAGCTACTCAAGGCTTACAATCAGCCATACGAGTATTACAACATAACTTTGCCTTCTATGAAAGAACCCCATGATGTCTTGATCAAGGTCGAAGCAGTTTCCTACTGCCACACAGATGCTGTTCTTGCTGCAGGCGAGATGGCACCCAATCCGCCATCGTTTCCACACATTGGCTGTCACGAATTTGCGGGCAAAGTAGTAGCATTGACAAACCCGGCCATCCCGCTACGTGTTGGAGACCGAGTTGGCGTGGGGGTGATCATTTCGTCCTTGCACAACATGCTTTGAGTGCATTTCCGGTCCGAGTGCGGCGAACCCAGACGAAGATCCGCATGGGTATTCAGTACACTGCCCAAATAGCGTAAACAATGGCATTAGTGGGCCAGAGGGTTTCAGATAATATGCTGTTGTGGATGCGAGACAGGTCGCACTTGTGCCAGATGGTTTGGGTACAGTCGACACTTCAGTCATGATGTGGGCTGGTCTAACGATTTGCCATCGCCATGGGCTTCAGGGTTCTTGGTGTGGATAATGCAGACGTGCCCCTGAGTATTTTGAGGCAAACAACCAGTATGGCCAGGATTGTGGATGCAAGAACAAAAGACGCCGACACTGTGGTGAAGGAGCTTGGGGAGGAGGACGGTGGGGTCGATCGAGGACATATGGGTCTTGATGCGGTTATCATCCTCCCCGAAAGCCAAGCCGCCTTATCTTATGGGCTAAAGCTGCTTCGAAATCACGGAACATGTGTCCTGGTATCTTTCTCGGAGAAGCCCTTTCAGATCGTCGTATCGCAGCTTAATTACTCCTATCTTATAGATGCTTAGGAAGCTAATAAGTGGTATATAAGAGCCGTCACTACTTTAAAAAGGTATCCGAATTTCGGCATCCGGAAAGAGGCCACCTTCCGTCTCGATGTTATCCTCGCTATGCGACCCAGGATGGACGAGCTGCTATTGTATACTCTTGTTTGCTTTGGCTTAGTGCCATTCATGAAGATATATATATTTAGACTCGGGAATTCAAACATAGCTTTTTACAACACTGATTACTGACAACACTTACTGAGTTCAGGCTCTTTTCATAGTAAATGGTATGGCGTGTTCAGTTAGGTATCCATAACCCCCAGGTGCAGCTGTAGAGTGCAACACTGTAGACCCTGCTGTGTGTATCAATATCTGCTTTTTGGGAGATCAGGACTATTGTAGGATTGACTAGACCGAACGCAAAGAAATCTAAGGCTCGAAAGAACACCTAAAACATTAAGAACAACATTTCATGCGCCCCTGGCGCGAAGAAACTGGACAAGAGATCCATGACCTCGTGACTCTGCAGCTTCGAGAGCGCTGCCGTCATCCAACGCAGAGACATCAGCACCTCGTTCTATCAGTAGTTCTACTGTTGGCACAGAGCCTTTATGTAATGCTGCCTGTAGAGCATTGCCAAACTCCCCCCCTTGAGTATTGATATCGACTCCCCTGTCGAGTAATAGCTTTATGATATCCTCACAACCTCGATAAGCAGCAGCCTGTAAAGCACTACCAAGAGATCCATCCTCTACATGGATATCGGTACCTTCGGCTATGAGGAGTTCAGCTATGTGAGCATTGTCGTTGGCCAAAGCTGCCTGGAGTGCATTGCCGTAGTAGCCTCCTTGGGTATTGACATGAGCACCCTTGCTAAGCAGCAATGTCACCTGTTGTTCCTGGCCTTTGTAGGCAGAAGCCTGAAGAGCATTGCCGTAGAAGCCTCCTTGGAGGTTGACATCTGCCCCAGCATTAAGAAGCAGTTTTGCTATGTCTTCGTGGCCTTCAAGGATAGCTGCTTGCAAGGCATTACCGTCATCTCCACCTTGAGTATTGATATGAGTACCCTTGCTAAGCAGTAATTCTACCAGTTGTTTGTGCCCTTTGAAGGCAGCAGCTTGGAGGGGATTGCCGTGGTGTCCACCTGGCCCCTCGCCGACATTCACACGCCCCTCTGAAAAAGTCGACGTCACCATCCCCAAAGCCTCCGTTCTTTATCCCTGCTCAAGCCTCACAAGCTACAGAGCCTATTTCCGTAACATCAAGCCCAATATCTAGCACGCCATCAACAAAGTCCTCGTTAAGCCCATAAAGCGATCTGCTAAAGAGATCGTTATCAAGGAGTACAGTGCTAAGGATATACTAAAGTGGGTGATCTTAGAAGGGTAGTATAGCATTGAGAAGATAGAGAAGATTATGCTGATATAGTAAAGGTTGCGAGGCTGATGGATTATATAGTAATGCTGGGTAAGAAATATTTTATAATAAAACTTGTTTATTATTGAGATAAAATTCCTTCTTATGTTTATATTTTTAGATAATACTATAAAGGACTTTACTTTAAATCTAAGACTTTTACTAGCACTGTAAATCTTAGATAGAAGGGGGATCTTTAGTTTTTTTTAATATACTGCTATTTGCCTTATCTCTTGGGTTTAATGTTATTATAAACTTTAGTACTTTAAGTAATATATCTTACTTTTTTTAATTAAATATAACGTAGTTAATAAGCGAGCCAATCAGATTTTACCTATACCTTAACATCTAGTTTTTAAAAGCTTATATACAAATCTGAAAATAAGCTACTATAGTTAATAAGCATATAATACAGATAAGTATATAACGCACTTTCCTTAACCTTTCTAAACTATAGCTTAAAAGCTTAAGCTATAGTTTAAAAAGGGTAGCTTTTACTCACTAAATTTCTCCATAGATAACTTAGGAACTACCTAATAAGTCCTTATATTATAATAACCCTTACTATATATATTATAGTATTAATTACCTAGTCACTCTGACCTTTCTTAACTATTACTTCTTAATAATTTAGCTACTACCTATATCTTAATATCTATTTAATTAACTACTTATAATACTTCTTATATAGTTAT